>VKOC01016286.1:0-13922 GCA_009364415.1 Spea multiplicata
AGTGGTGAATCAGGGAGTATAATGAATTTCTGGGTGGTGCAGGGCATTTATGGGGGGGGGCGGAGTGGCATATCAGGGTGCACAGTGGCATATAGGGAGGTATAAGGCAAAAATGGGGCGAGTGGCATATTGGAAATTATAAGGCATATCAGGGGGCACAGTGGCATATAGGGGTATAAGGTATATCGATATTAGGCATATCAGGGGGGCATAAGACATATCTGGGGGTTAAAGGTGTATCAGTGGGCTCAGTTGCATATCACTGGCATATAAAGAGTATAAGGCATATCGGGGCACAGTGGCAAATCAGGGGGCACAGTGGAATTTCTGGCATATCGGAGGTATAAAGCATATCTGGGGCAGAGTGCCAAGCTGGGGGTCAGATGTGCATAACTGGGGGCAGTCTTTTTCCTCATAGTTTTTATTAAATATGAAAAATAGTTAACATATGAAGTAATACTTACTAATAACTTTGTATTAAAACCTAGTTTGAGAAACACTGTGTTTGGGTTCTTGTAGCTTTTATTATTATGTCAGTAAAATAAGAAGGTGAATAGAGAAATGCCATTGCGATAAAGAGGTGAAAGTGTAAACTGTATGTTTTTTATTACATTATTTTAAATTGAAAAAAATTGCATTTTTTTATCCGATTAATCGAAAAAATAATCGGCCAACTAATCGATTATTAAAATAATCATTAGTTGCAGCCCTAGTTCAATATACACTGGTTTTCTTTTATCTTCAATTGATTTACTGGACCCATGTCTCATTTGAAGCAGTATGGTCAGACCTGATGTCAATTCAACTATTTCAGCCATTTCCATACAAACTTCTTCCATAGTTGGTAGTAATTTGCAATTTCACAATTGTTCTGACTATATATGTACACGTACAAAAAACTCCTCACAATTTGCATTAGGTTATATCCCCAGAGTTCCAGAATTGCATAAGTTTGCAATGCTGAATTAAAACATGCACATTTCTTATTTCAAACTTTTTGTCAGTCTTATGAACACAAACATTTTTTGGAGGGGGGGTGCGTATAAAATTTAAACACATTTGATTTGTAAAAACTTATCAAGTGGGTGAATGTTATCCAGTCTGTCATTCTCATGATTATTTTCCTTGGGCAAGCACTTGCCACCCATGTAAGCCTCTAATCAGCCATACAAAAAAACATCTTCCTCAGTTACTACAGTAGTATTAAAGTACTTTTTACTAGAGTAAGTTAAAAAACTTATTTACTTAACGGCTTCCAACTTACTAACTAGAAAACCCTAACTAAACTCACATTTGACACTAATTCTTACAGTGAATAGCCCTAATGTTAAAATTCAATACCAAGTAACCCTAACTCTACACCTAATTAGTAAAACTATTCCATTAAAAAAAAAAAACAATAAATAAGCCTTAAGAGTTAAAAAAAAATCAGAAGTATAAATACTATTGATGTGATCACTGTATGAAATATTTTAATATATATAAAAAAAGTGAGAATTCTTACCTGGGAATTCCTTTTCCTTGTCCATTTCCAAGGTGGCACAGGTGAAGAAAGGCTCCGCCTACCAGGTAGGGCAGGAAACACGATAAAAAAGGAGACCTCCCCAGTGTGGTTAAAAAGATAGACTCAGACAAATAATAGACAAGCAAAAGCAAATTTAATGGGTGGGAGTAAAAGTGTGCCACCTTGGAAATGGACAAGGAAAAGGAATTCCCAGGTAAGAATTCTCACTTTCCTTGCCATTCCAGGTGGCACAGGTGAAGAATTAAGATAGGGAGGGAAGGATTCCAGTCTGCAGGACACGACGACCAAACTGAGACTCGTCAGAGAGAGGAAGATTCAGCCTGTAGTGCCTTACAAATGTAAGATCTGGTCGAGTGCGCCTTCAGACCGGAGGGAGGTACTCTTCTAGCGGCAAAGTAGCTTATGGTGATAGCGTCTTTAAGCCAGCGACTAATGGAAGCCCTGGATACTGATCTGCCCTTGCGGGTCCCCGCGAAGGACAGAAAGAGAGAGTTTGATTTCCTCCAAGCAGACGTACAAGAGAGATATGACAGAATACACCTCCGCAGGTCTAGCGAGGGGAGTTCCAGCTCCTTGGGATTCGGACATAAGGTAGGTAGGACGATATCCTGATCCGAATAGAAAGTTGAAACCACTTTAGGGAGAAACTCGGGTGGTAAACGGAGGATAATGCAGTCAGGCAGAATCCTGAGAAAAGGTTCTACTCTGGAGAGAGCCTGGAGCTTACTCACCCTCCTAGCGGAAGTTAGGGCCACTAGGAGGACAACTTTGTAGGTGAGCAGCTTCAGCGATGTATCCTCTAGAGCAGGGGTCCTCAAACTTTTTAAACAGGGGGCCAGTTCACGGTCCCTCAGACCGTTGGAGGGCCGGACTATAGTTAAAAAAAAAAAAACCGCGCTCGGTTGCCATGGGTGCACGCATGGGACGTCAGTGACGTCGCTGCGTGCGCCTGCTCCCGGCGGTCCCCGCGTTTTTAAAGTAAACGCGTGCCGCAGGGACTTCACAGAGGCATCCTTGTGTTCCGAAAGCATCTTTCGGAACACATGGATGTCCTGAGGCAAAAACACCCGGCGGGCCGGGTAAATGCGCTCCGCGGGCCGCATGTGGCCCGCGGGCCGTAGTTTGAGGACCCCTGCTCTAGAGGCTCAAAAGGAGAAGTGGTGAGTTGGTGCAACACTAGATTAAGGTCCCAAGGCGGAACCGACAGACGGAGCCTGGGACGAAGTCTGCACATCCCTTTAGAAAACCTCGTGATCCAGGGATGGGTAGCCAGATTGAAGTCTAAAAAGTTGCTCAGGGCCGAAATCTGGACCCTGATAGTAGCTGGTTGTAACCCTTTATCGAAGCCGTCCTGAAAAAAGAGCAGTACCTCACGGATGGATGGAGAGGAAACTTCGTGCACGTTGCACCAGGAGATGAATGTTTCCCAAACCTTCTAGTATTTAGCAGCAGTAGTTTTCTTGCAGCTGGAGAGAATAGTTTCCTTCAGGATCTTCCTTTCAGAAGCCATGCTGAGAGGTTGAACCGGGAGGGATCTGGGTGGAGAACAGGGTCTTGAACAAGAATATCCTTCACCTGAGGAAGGAGGATGGGTTCGTCTATGGCCAAGTTGGTAAGGTCCGAAAACCAGATTCTTCGGGGCCAGAAAGGAATGATAAGGATGACCTTCTGAGGGTTTTCCTGAATCTTCCGGAGAACTCTGGAGATAAGGGGAAGTGGGGGGGGATATATGCGAGGTGGAAGTCCCAGGTCTGCGAGAGTGCTTCCAGGGCTCGGGGCCGACCAACTTTTCAAATAGAGAAAAACTCCTCTACCTGTTTGTTCAGATGCGTGGCCATCAGGTCTATCTGAGGAGTACCCCATTTCCTTGCGATGAAGGCGAAGACCCGTTTGTTTAAGGACCATTCTCACGGAAGCACCAGGTTTCTGCTGAGGTAGTCCGCTTCCTGATTCCATGAACCCTTGAGATGAACCGCGGAGAGGGTGCAGGGACTGAACTCTGCCCATCGGCAGATCTGAGCGGTCAGGGTCTGCAGGCGCCTGCTTCTGGTGCCACCTTGTTTGGAGAGGTAGGCCACCAAGGTGACGTTGTGTGAAAGGATCCTGATAAACTTGTGGCGCAGGATTGGAGACCAGAACCTTAGAGCCCTCCAAACCGCCAACAGTTCTAGAAGATTGATGTGCAGCTTTGATTCTTGAGGAGACCAAATTCCCTGGGTTATATTGCTTCCCATAACTGCATCCCAGCCTCTCAAACTGGCGTTGGTAGAAATTACTACCCAGTTTCCCGTCTGCCAAGAGAGTCCCTGCGAAAGATTCCTGGCTGTCCGCCACCACCGGAGTGATGCCAGAACGACTTGTTCTTTAGGACTGCGTGTGTGAATTCCTTCAATGTTTGGATCTTGTCCCGAGGGAGAAACGTCTTCTGTTCGTGTGAGTCGAGAAACATCCCCAGAAAGGTAAGATGTCTCCTTGGGAGTAACTGAGACTTTTGTAGGTTTACTAGCCATCCTAGGCTGTGGAGGCTCCTGAGAGATACCTCTAGATGGGACTGGAGCAAGATTGAGCTTCGTGAAAATCTGCGGTGCTGATGAAATTCCGAAAGGAAGAGCCTGAAACTGGAAATGTCGAATACCCTGAGGAAAGGGAACGCCCAGACGGAGGAATCTTTGATGGTCTCTTCTGATGGGAACATGTAAATAGGCACCCCGAAGATCTATGGTGACCATGAAGTCCCCTGAAGAAATAATCTCTGTGGCGGACTTCAGGGATTCCATCCAAAACCTGTTGTTTCTTATGCAGGTGTTCACTGACTGTAGGTTGATAATCAGCCTGAATTTCCCCGATGGCTTTGGAACGACAAAAATGTGGGAGTAGGTTCCCTTCTCCTAGTTCTTGATGAGGAACCGGGACCAGAGCCCTCTCGTGAATGAAGTCGTTGAGTGTGGAGAAAAACCCCGATCTTTTCCAAGGATCTGCAGGGGGCATGGACAGCAGGAATTTCTGGGCAGGTAGTTCGCCGCTGCGGCATATTCAGCCCGTCTGTCCATGGGATCCTTGAAATGGGATCTGTCCTCCAAAGGAATGGCTGTTTTTTTCGTGGCCTTGGCTACTGCGGCGTCCACCTTCGGAATTTCCCAGGCATCGGAATCCGTATTATCAAAAGGGAAAAGCTTCTTGATTCTGGAGGATGTGAAGAATCTCCTGTCGGGGTATTTCCACTGCTCCATGATAATGGCAGAAAGTGAATCGTGTACTGGAAAGGTCTGCGGTTTCCTAGAGTGACCCTGAAAAGAATCTGGTTTCGAAACTGGTACGTCATCCTGTAGGTTCAAAGTAGATCTGACAACAGAGATGAGTTTCCCTGTTTCTTCGACTGGGAAGAAAAAGTTTCCTCTTTAATCTCCCCCTCTTCATCCGAAGACTGGGGGTCATTCGACTGGTAATCATACACAGAAAATTGAACAGGATACTCTTCCGGAGTATCTGGAGGGAAATTTGGTGCACCCTGCTGGTAAGATTGTTGCTGGGGCGGGTGTCCGGATTTTTGTCTGACATGACTGAGGAGAAAAAATACAAAGATATAAACGCGGAAATCAATGGAATAATAAACGGAAATCTCCCTCCAAACAGAGAGGGTCAACATCTACTTGAAAAGGCAAAATACAGTCAGGCACTGGCAGGCACAGTAGAGGAAATAGTAGATTCAATAATATAGCACAAAACAGAGAGCAAGAAAAGATCTTACCAGTTCTGGGGTTTTTATAGAGGCATTTAGGTGTACGGGACCGGAAGACACCATTTCCGGAAACTCCCTGCAGATTGACCTCGGTCTTACCCTGCCGTGCCTCGCTCTGAGGATCACCCGGGACGGAGGGAACCAGTGCCCGAGGAAACAGTAACCCAGTGAGCCCACTGGGCTGTGGGCAGAGCCGAAACGAGGAGCTGAGCCTCGTATGCGTTGCCGCAATGACCGCGGAATTACTGCTGCCGAAGCTGCCGCAAGGACCCTGAATCCACATGGCACCACTACCGGGCTGCAGAAAGAGGACGCCACTCCAGGGCTCCGAAAAATCAGCCGAACCGCTACCTGAGTAGGGCAGGAAACAACACTGGGGAGGACGGGGGAGGTCTCCTTTTTTTATAGTGTTTCCTGCCCTACCTGGTAGGCGGAGCCTTTCTTCACCTGTGCCACCTGGAATGGCAAGGAAAGTTTTATAGTTGCTTCTGCTTAACACTATACTGTTCTCCAGTCTCTCTCTAGCTCTGCCGTACAGTAGCCGTACATTATATGATAAGCAGCTGATGCTATTACATCCTGAGTCCTTAACGGTAAGCTACTGCAGTCCTGCGTCGCAAGGATATTAAATCAGTGCAGCGGGTAAAAGAACACAATGTGGCTGAAAATATGGTGCAAATGCTACACACTGGGTTTTAGGATCTTAGGGAAGTACAAAGAAAACATAATTTTAACGTAACATGCAAGGCAGTCTAAAGAACAACAACTTTTTTATCTTAAGTTACAGACCTCTGCTGTCAAATGAGCGGTGGGTTGCTTTTAGAACCGTCCTCTTCTAAAAGGTTACTTTCCACACTTATTAGCATGCATGGATTAGAATGAACTGAAAGCAACAACAAAACTAACCATTGGAACTTGCACTGCTCACATCTTCTGTTCTGAGAAACAGATCGTCAAGGGACTTGGGTGAGCCATGACTTGGTGGTGAGAGTTGCGGGCTTCTACGTGGATATCCTTTGCTAGGGGGTGATGGTGATCTTGGTGTTTTCTAAAATGTACATACATATATATATATATATATGAAAAATATACAGACTTTTACAGTAGAAGACAACATAGAACGCATTTCAAGGATCAATTTTTTTTTATCCTTTTGCTTACAAAAAATGTGCGTGCATTAGTGCGAGTGGCTGCATGTGTGTTAGTGTATGTGTCCTTCAAGGTCAGACTCTGAAACCACCCCTGGCTCAGCAGAGAAGCCACCTACACAGCGACAGAGCAGTGAGACAGAGGCCTTGCACTCTCACCACAGGACCTCAGCAAGGTAAGTAATGGGGGGAGATATATATTTAGTGAGAAGGGGGAATAGTAAGACAATGGAGAGAAGGGGTGAGATAATGAGAAAAAAAGAGCTGGGAATAAAGGAGAGAATGAGAATCAGACATGGGGAAAAGTTGCAGAGAAAACAAGGAAGGGCCTGATAATGAATAAGGGGAGAGATAATAAGGAGGAGGGGGAGAGGTGGACAAAAGGGATAGATAAAGTCAAAGGAGATAGAGGAGAGGAAGAATGAAGAGATAAAGAGAAAAGGAATAGATAAGTAAAGGGGGTTAATGAGAAAAGGGAGAGATAAAGAGAGATGGGAGGAGGGATAAAAAGAAATGGAAAGATGAGATAAAAAGAGAGCTAAACTGTAACATACACCATACATGTACGGGCTTTGTCATTAAGAGGTTAATTTTTACAGATGGACTGGTCCTTGTCATATTTATATTTGTAAAAAAAAAAAAAAATAAAGGTTTTGGTAAAATAACTAACAATGTTCACAAAACTTTCACTAGTTTGGCTGACTGTTTATGTGCAAGTACAAAAAAATTTCTTCACAATTCACATTCAATAACATTGCCTAAATTCAGTAATGCCCCGCATGCATAGGTTTCTCATGATTATGGGACATTCTGGGGTCTAAATTTCTAAATTGAAACAAACACGTGTGATTTCAAGCTTGGAATTTTTATCACAGACTTATCCATGGGGTGGGAGGGATTAAAATTGAAGTAAATTTGATTGACAATAAAAAATAATTGGCAAGGGGGTGAATGTTATCAAGTTTGTAATTCTGATAGTCTTCCTTTGGCATGCATGTGCACCGATGTAATCACCCGCCCACTAAATCTTAATAAATAAAATCTCACTCTTCCCAAAAAGCCAACACCACTTAACTTACCGAACTAACAAATTTACTAAATATATTTTTTTCTTCTTTGTTTTTTTAAGCACTTGTCAAAATGCAAAATGATCTGCCAGGCATCTTAGGCTGCCAGCATCAGCCATAAGTACTGCGATCAGCAATTCACACCCAGGACATACTATTACGCCCTGCGTTCTCAATTGTAAGTAACAGCAGGAAGCAATGGTACGCCCTGTGTAAAGGGATTTAACAAAGTACAGGGAAGTGTATTTCAAAAGGAGGAGAAATGTGAGAACGTTCATAACCTGAAACTACAGGGTTAGAGGCTTAGATGTAATGTAAGGAAGTTTTACTTTATCAAGAGGGTGGTAGATTAATGGAACAGCCTCAGTAATACAGTAGGTGGATTTCAACATGCATTGGATGGGCACACAGATATCTTAAATTAAGATAAGACTGTGGACTGATTGAGGTCAAAGTCTTTACATCAGGAAAAATTGGCTAGATGGACAGAATGTTTCTTATCTGCCGCCAAGTTCTGTACATCTATGTTTCCATTTGGTGTTGCATATTTGTTGAATAGAATAGCGAAAACTCTAATCTTATTGTAAAATTTACTAGCTGATTTACCTAAATTAGCTTATTCTAGTCCCAAATTATATCATCAAACATTCATTTTCTACAGTGGATCACAGAAACTAGATTGCAGTTCCTGTGTGCCTAAAATCAGAACCAAGCACAGAAAGGAGCCTTAATTACATAGACACAAAGGAAAAACACATATAAGAACACATATGGGTTTGTGGAACATATCCAAAATACAGATTCTAATAAACTTCAATTGGTCCATTTAGTTTTTAGAATATAAAACAAATTACCACAACTCTCCACAGGAATATAAAGCCCCTATATATTAACTACTGCTGGAATATAAATGACAACAAGAGCCTATAAAAGCTCTTTTATGGCTCTTAAATATATTTGTCATGCTAACCACATACACTATAGGAAAAAAGAAATAACACAAAAACAACTCACTGGGATGTTCCTCAGCTTGTCCACATCATCTGATATCTCCACTGGCCTCCTAATCAGCTTAAGTTTTTCCTCTTTTTCACTTTCAAAAGTGTTTTTTTTATTTTCTACATGTCCACCTTGCTCCTTGGTATAAGTTATTTTCTTCATAAATCTTTTTCCTCTTAGACTAAAGTCACTACTTGATCTAGTAGAAAATGGCCTTTCATCTGAGGTCCACATGTCAGAGTCATTCTCTGAGATTTCTGCCTGTGGCTTCCTGTGAAAAAATAAGTAAATATATGGAGGAGCATGAAATAAACTACAGTGGTAATGTTGGAGATGAAAACTGAAAATGAGCACATATCACAACACTACATTATACCTTAATTTATGTCTGTTCTCGATTTCTTCCAACCTCCTCAGAGCTGCACTGTCTGGCTTCCTTGGATGGGTAGGCAGTGGCCTTTTGTCTTGTGTGATTGCATTGCTGTTTGAATCACCCGATTCTTCTTTGATGAGCATTTGCTTTTTCTTCAGGAACCTGCTAGGTCTCTCTTCAGCCTTGGCAGGGGTTTTATTTTGCTTGTCTCTTTCAGTCTCCTGTTCACTAGCTGAAATGCCACTTAGGTCATCAAATGATGACTGTACACCTTTCAATGCAGTTTTTTTCTTGTTGAGGTTATTCATGTATGCCTGTTATAACACAAAGGTGTATGAAAGAGATATGGCTTATAAAATGACAGTAGCATCTTTAACACAGAACTTGTTAAAAAGCATGATATTTGGCTCCTTATGAATCTTACTACAATTAACAATAGCCCATATCTCCAGACCAGCAATAAGTTATAAGTGCAGAATGACGCATTCAATTTATTATTTTTTAATATTATTTTTATACTACACACACACACGCAAACACACGCAAAGACCCAGAAAAAAAGAAACACCACCGGCAGCATTCCAAGTCATTCCTAGTAGCTATAGGAGATACAGTGAAGGAACAAGTTAATTGATCCCCTGCTGATTTTGTACGTTTGCCCACTGACAAAGGCATGATCAGTCTATAATTTAAATGGTAGGTTTATTTCAACAGTGAGAGACAGAACAACAACAAAATCCAGAATAACGCATTTCAAAAAAGTTATAAATTGATATGCATTTTAGTCAGTGAAATAAGTATTTGACCCCTTTGCAAAACACCGCGTCCTTCACGGCGTAGTGTGTAACCAATTGTTTTCATGGTGACTATGGTCCCAGCTGCCTTGAGATCATTGACAAGATCCTCCCGTGTAGTTCTGGGCTGATTCCTCACCATTTTCATGATCATTGACAGTCCGCTAGGTGAGATCTTGCACTGGGCCCCAGAATGAGGGAGATTGACAGTTATTTTGTGTTTCTTCCATTTGCGAATAATCGCACCAGCTGTTGTCATTTTCTCACCAAGCTGCTTGGCAATGGTCTTGTAGCCCATTCCAGCCTTGTGTAGGTCTACAGTCTTGTCCCTAACATCCTTTGACAGCTCTTTGGTCTTTGCCATGGTGGAGAGTTTGGAACCTGATCTGATTGCTTCTGTGGACAGATGTCTTTTATACAGGTAACAAGCTGAGATTTAGGAGAGTGCTTTTTTTCATCTTCATTAGAAAACAATTTGTCACACTGCCATTAAAATAATGTGCTTTTTTCTCACTCTTTTCCACTAATTGTTTTATCTCCTCCCTCTCTTGCTCCATTTATCTCTCATTTACCCTTTTCTATTTTCACTTGCTGACTCCCTATTTCTTCTCAGTAACCTTCATTCATCTAGCTCTCTTTTCTCCATTTTGGATTATTTCCACCGCACACAATAATATCAAGCAGCTCATTCCCCTTCCACACAATACAGTATTGCAGTCTACCCACTAGCAGCACTAAACAATATACAGCAGCCTCCCTAAAATTTAGCCCCTCTCCTCTCTGCACACACCTCTCCAGCAAACACTATTTTTCCACAGAACTATATCCAGCAGACACCCCTAATCCATACATAACACCATCTGACAGCCTCAGTTTTCTTGCACACATGATTCTCAGGCACATTGGGCAGGCCATACAGCAGATGTCCATTCATAGTGCATAGTGAACGGTAGTAGTAATTGTCAACTATAGTTTTATAAAAAATTATGAACTGTACCTGATGTTCATCTATAGCATCTTTGGATTTGATAGGAACTCTTTTACCAGACAGCTGAGCCTGAGCTCGGGCTAATGCTGAACTTCTCACTCCAACTCTGGGCAACATGTTTTGTGCTGTATACAAGACAATGCATGTGTTAGCACTAAATCTCAATTGAAACACAGTGATTTACAGATAGAGAGTATGAATTAACACATAATAAATTAAAATCAACCTAAAACCACCCCAAAAGGGAAGCTGCATTGTATCTTATTTATTAATCATTCAGGTTCAGTGCAACAAATATGAATACTGCTGGTCAGTAAACAAGCCTAAATGTAAGGATAACACAAGATGGTGTCACCAAGAATTTATTTCAGACAATGTGCTTGTCTTGCAGCTAACTTCTTCATGCTACAAAGTAGGTGTCTAATAGTTACATAATATAGGTTGCATTAATAATAATAACAATAATAAAAATCATGTGGCGGAAGGACCATGTGAAAAAAATTTCCAACCACCCACCCCAAATAGAATGCAAATATTTGTTTTCCATGAAAGTATATTTATTCTTACCAAACTGCAGTGGCAGTTGCTACAGGGGCAATGGCCCCCCCTAGGTTATTCCTTGCCCTCACCCCCCGCCAAATTTGGAACCACCCAACAGACACTGTACGTCCGGATTGCCTGGGACAGTCCGGCAATGGGACTTTAAATCCCGGGCAGCCTCATTGAAAATCTTTTTTTAATATATTTTTTTGATGCAGAGGAGAGAGAGGGGCGCCTAGCAACCGCTCGGCGCCCCTCATTCTCCTCCCAGGAAGGCAGAAGCCTCGTGCTCCTGCCGCAGCACTTAAAGGTGAGTGAACTACAAAGGGGGGAGTGGGTAAATAGTGAGTAGGGAGAGGGGTTAGAAAGTGATAAGTGAGGGAGAGGGGGTAGATAGCGAGAAAGAGGGAAGTAAGAATATTGAAATAAGTAAAGAATGTGAATGAGTGAGTATGAATTAATGTGTGGATGCATTGTGTGAATGAGTGGGAGTATGAATTACCGTATTTGACGACCGCGATTATAAGACGACCTCCCCAAAACCTGGATATGAATTTAGGAAAAAAAGGAAAGGCCTGAATATAAGACGACCCTACAGGAAGTCTTACTAGTAAATATTAATTCATGTAAGCTATTTTTTCCATATTTAATAAAAGCTATGTTGAGAAATATTTTTTTTTTGTTAATTATTTCCTTTATTGCCAGCCCTGCCCCCCCAGTTAATGCACATCTGCACCGCAGAAATAGCCCTTATACTCCCTCCTATATACCATCCTGCCCATGATATGCCCTTTTTAAACCACCTATAATGCCAACTCTTGCTCCAGATAATGCCCATTATACCTCCTATAATGCAACTCTGCCTTCCAGAAATGCTTATAACCACCTATAAAATATCTACAATATGCTACTACTGGCATATAGGGGTTAAAAGGCGGATCATGGGACAGAGTGGGATATAGGAGTATAAGGCATTTCTGGAGGCAGAGTGGCAAATAGGGGGTTAAAAGGCATATCATGGGGCACTCTGCCTCCAAAAAGCCTTATGCCGCCCAATATAACACCCCCCTCCTTACCAGTGCTTCTCACTCCTGGTGTCTGGTGGGGGCAGCGGATAGAGGCCGGCATTAGTTCTGCCGGGGCTTCTGTGGCGAAGCACCGGAAGGTCATCTGACGCCAGTGCTCCATCATAGAAGCCCCGGCATAAGTGCCAGCAGTAGCGGGGGTTGTCTGGGTCTATCGAGTGGACGGTCGCCAGCTGCCAGAGAAGATAATTCCCCACACCGCTGCAGGGAATTCTCCTCTCTGGCAGCCGGGGAAGGTATGCGCGTAGACAACCTCTGCTGGTGCCCACATTTTGGCCGGTCAGTGATAGAAGCCCCGGGGGAAGTGCCGGCAGCAGCTGAGGTTACCAGACAGGAGGATCCAAGTCCCCTGCAGCGCTGCGGGGATCTGAATCTTAGTCTCATAGTCAGACCTCTATTTGAGGTCTGATTAGAAGACGACCTCGATAAGAAGACGAGGGGTATTTTTCAGAGCATTTGCAAAGACAAATCCTATGTGTGTTATCTGGGTTCTGGTCAGGTTCTATGTGGGCTGTGTGGACGGCAGGGCTGGCTTTGGGGTGTGCGACCTGAGATCTATGTCTGTAATTTAGGGGTTTTTTTACCTTTAATACCATGTTTTTATGTGAATTCCAATCGATCTATACCTGCAAAGCTGGGTTTTGTGTTATTCTGTAGATCCATATCTGCTATGCTATGTTTCCATACATTATTTATGTATACCTGCAAATACAGGGTTTGTATGTCTTATTCCGTTCATCAATACCTACAATGCTGTTTCCATGTTTTTGATCTATACTCTCAGTGCTGAGTTTACATGTGCTTTCCAGTTGATCTATACCTGCTATGTTTCCATACATTACTATTGTATACCTGCAAATACAGGATTTGTATGTCTGATTGTGTTTATTTGATCTATACCTTCAGTGTTGAGTTCACAAGTGAATTTCAATTGATCTATACATGCAATGCTGGGTTTGTGTGTAAATGTGTTGATCTATACCTGCTATCTGCAGCTGGGTCTAATATTAATAAAGATCGGCAGCAGGGTCTAATATTAAAGAAACTGCCAGTTTGGTTGTTATTTTCAAATCATAGTTCAATCATAGTCTTTACTTCAAAGAGAAGTACTGATTATGTAGTTAAAAAGGCACTTCTAACGCGTATATGTGATGGGGCCATCACATAAGTCAATAATAAAGGGGCTTACTGGGGGCATTAATACAAATAGTGGTAGCTGGAGGCGATCATACAAGGGTGTGAGGGCACCACATTAATCAATATTAAAAGGGTGCTAGCTGAGGTATAAACGACAACGCAGTGTGGAAAATCCATCCTGATGTAGATGTCTGTGTCGTAGATCGCGTCCTGCTGTTTGTGTGTTTTTGGTTATCAGTGTAGCAGAGCATGTCCTGATGTGTGTATGGGTGTCGGTGTGGCAGAGCCTGTCCTGATGTGTGTATGGGTGTCGGTGTGGCAGAGCCTGTCCTGTGTGTGACTGGGTGTCGGTGTGGCAGAGCCTGTCCTGTGTGTGATTGGGTGTCGGTGTGGCAGAGCCTGTTCTAGTGTGTGTGTTCAGGTGTCAGTGTGGCAGAGCCTGTCCTGTGTATTTTTGGGTGTCAGTGTGGCAGAGTCTGTCCTGGAGTGTGTGTGTTTGGGTGTCGGTGTGGCAGAGCCTGTCCTGG